>JAZKJV010010785.1:0-41387 GCA_037367405.1 Ottelia alismoides | reverse complement strand
TTGAAGAGCATCCCCAGTCTCAATCACGAGCTTTGACCCGTTCCTGACTTGCGTAGAACTTTGCGAAATGAGGCCTTTGATCTGTTTGGCCGCTGCAGCAGATCGCTGAGCCAGCGCGCGAACCTCGCTCGCAACCACCGCAAATCCCCGACCTGCTTCACCCGCGCGGACAGCCTCAACTCCGGCGTTCAACGCCAGGAGATTGGTCTGAAATGCTATGTCATCGATAACGCCAATGATCTGCTCCACTTGCTGTGCGGAACTTTCGATTTCCCGCATCGCGGAGACTGTCTGACGAACGACATCGCCGCTTTCCTCTGCCTCAGCATGCGCCTGGGTCACAGCGGCGTACGTGGTCCGACAGCTGTCTGCCGCCTTGGCAACCGTTTTCGTTTATTTCCCGCAAAGCAACCGTTGTTGCTTCAAGGGCCGCTGCTTGCTGCTCGGTGCGCCTAGACAGATCTTCGGACGCCGTCGCGATCTCGGTCGATCCAGTCCTTACAGCAGCAGCATGATCAAGCACCCCAGCGAGCGCGGACTGCAGAGCAGTCATAGCGTCGTTGAAGTCGGCGCGAAGCTTTTCGTAGTCGTATGCCAGAGTATTTTCGAGGCGGAACGTTAGATTTCCCTCCGCCAGTTGGCGCAAAGCGTTGCCCAGTGAATTGACGACTTGTTCCTGGTTGGCGAGTCGTTGCGCAGCCTGCAAAGCCTCGTTGCGACGGCGCTCCTCTTCGACAGCTGTAACGTCGCTAGCAAACTTCACCACCTTGTAGGGCTTGCCGTTTGCGTCGAGCATCGGATTGTAGGCTGCCTCAATCCATATCTCCTTTCCGCCTTTTCCGAGACGGCGGAACTTACCTGTCAAGAATTCACCCCGATTAAGGCGTTCCCAGAGATCAGCATACTCTCTGCTGGCGGCGTAGCCGTGATCAACGAACATTTTGTGGTGCTGGCCGACGACCTCGGCCTGGTCGTACCCAGTAACGCGCAGAAAATTCTCGTTTGCGGTGATAATGGTGCCGTCAAGCTTGAATTCAATGACCGCCAACGATCGGCCGATGGCATCTACCTTCGACTGCATTTCGCGGATCTGCGTCTCAACCGCGGTAATGTCAGTTGCAAACTTCACAATTTTAACGGGCTTCCCGCTGCTATCGAGGACCGGATTGTAGGAGGCCTGGATCCAGACCTCCTTCCCTCCTTTGCCAATTCTACGGAACTTCTCCGCAACATATTCACCGCGATTCAACCTTTCCCATAGTTCGGCGTACGCGCGGCTACCGGCTTCTATTGGATCAACAAAAATTCGATGATGCTTGCCGACGATCTCTGGCAAAGAGTATCCAACGGCCTGCAAGAAGTTCTCATTTGCCGCGATGATAGTACCGTCGAGGTTGAACTCGATCATGCCTTGGGAGCGCTGTATTGCGGCAACTACGCTCTGAAGTGGCTCCATAGCTTTCGTAATCTTGCCGAAACCGAGCATAAACGTTCTCCATCAACCGTACGAAGGAACGGGCGAAATTGACATGGCGCGACCACTTGGACGCAACCGAGGAGTAATCTCAGGGGGAAGAATGCCAGGTTGGCGCGGGCAACAAGGCTTCATGCCGCCGGCGCAAAAGGCCGGTGAGCCCAACCCACAACAAATCTGATTTTGGTCAACAACTGGTTAGGATGCTCAGTACGCCGAGGGCAGTAAGAATACTGATTGGCTGCGCTGTATCCCCGGCGCCTGTTTTGCTCAAGTGCCTGTCGATACGTCCCGCTGGCTGAGCGCTGAACGCGGCGTCGTAAAGTATTTCGACGCCGCCAACCGGGAGCTTGCTATCCCATTCTCATTTCGAGGCTTAAAACAAGCACTTGATGCACTTGGTAAGAGTTAGGCGGCTTCCGAAAGCGGCAGTCCGTATCTAAGCTCAATCCAAGTGGATTCCCTCATAGGCTTCGAACCTTAGCTCGCAAACAGCCTCGATAATCATCGCGCAGTATGGAAGAGACCAGCACGCTCGGCTTCTGAGATCATACGTCGATCTTAGCAGGATTGAGAACGCTCGAAGCAAGAGGCGCTAGAACTCTTCCCACTGATCCAGCGCTGTGGCACCCGCGGCTTGCTTGCAGCCGAAGGTCTTTTGGTCAGGCGTTGCAGGCCTGACGACCGCGCCAGCAAAAGCGTGGGGCACAACACGTTTCAGCTCCTTTAGCAATGCTCGCTCTCGATCATCGTCGCCTAAACCGAAGCGCGCCATCAAATCTGTCATCTCATTGGCTTGTTGTGACAGCGTGCGTACGGCAGCTGTGCTTTCCTCCACCATAGCCGCATTCTGCTGGGTGCCCTGATCTATTCTTGTAACGGCTTCGCTGATCTGGCGCATGCCCGCTGCTTGCTGTTCGGATCCCTCTGCGATTTCCGTGACAAGGTGAGCAATCTCGCTGACACGGCCCGCAATGCGCTGCAGCGCTTCACCGGTCTCAACGACAAGTTTCGCACCCGATCCCACTTGTCTGGAGCTCGTGGAGATGAGAGCCTTGATTTGCTTGGCCGCCTCCGCTGATCGCTGCGCAAGGGCCCGCACTTCACTTGCAACCACGGCAAAGCCACGGCCAGCTTCACCAGCACGTGCAGCTTCCACACCAGCGTTCAGTGCCAAAAGATTGGTCTGGAATGCAATCTCGTCGATAACGCCAATGATCTGCTCTACCTGCCGGGCTGAATCCTCAATTTCTCTGATAGCTGCGATGGTTTCCCCAACGACGGCACCACTGTGCTCCGCCTCCGAGCGTGCGTCATCTACGGCTTCCCGAGTTGTCCGGGAACTAATCGCAGCTCTCTCGATCGTCTTATTAATGTCCTTCAGCGCGGTGGCGGTGGCTTCAAGTGCAGCCGCCTGCTGTTCTGTTCGTCTCGACAGGTCTTCTGATGCAGTTGAAATTTCCGAAGCGCCGGATTGGACAGTGTCGGCATTGACCGCGACCTTCCTTAAGGTCGACTGCAATTCGGACACCGCCCCGTTGAAGTCGTTCCGCAACTGCTCGTAGTCTGCAGCTAAGGGTTCGGACAGTCGGAACGCGAGGTTACCTTCAGCGAGCTGTCGCAATGCACTTCCCAATGAGTTGACCACCTGCTCCTGGTCAGCTGCCCTTTGATTTCGCGCCAACTCATTATTTCGACGCTCTTGCTCGACGCTGGTCACGTCGCTGGCGAATTTGACGACCTTGTAGGGCTTTCCGTTCACATCAAAGAGAGGGTTGTAGGACGCCTCTATCCATATTTCGCGGCCACCCTTACCCAGGCGACGGAATTTACCCGTCAGAAACTCACCACGATTGAGGCGACCCCATAGCTCGGTATAATCGCGACTTAAGGCATGCTCATCGTCGACAAACATTCGATGATGTTTGCCAACAACTTCCACTAGAGAATAGCCGGTGACCTTCAAGAAGTTTTCGTTTGCGAAGAGAATGGTTCCGTCGAGATTGAATTCGATCACCGCAAGCGAACGACCAATGGCGTTCACTTTTGCATTCATTTCCCGAATGTTCGACTCGACAGCCGTGATGTCGGTCGCAAACTTGACAATCTTGATGGGGTTGCCACCGCTGTCCAGTATAGGATTATAGGAGGCCTGAATCCAAACCTCTCTTCCTCCCTTCGCAATCCGACGAAACTTCTCGGAAACGAACTCGCCACGGTTTAATCGTTGCCAAAGGCGGGCATACTCGGAGCTTGCGGCATGATCTGGATCGACAAACATGCGATGATGCCTGCCGACAATATCAGACAGAGAATAACCAACTACGCTCAGGAAGTTTTCATTGGCAGTGACGATGGTTCCGTCGAGATTGAATTCAATGACCGCCTGTGAGCGGCTTATGGCCGAGACCATCGGGTCTTGTTTTTGCGACTTGCGAACTGCCTTACGAAAGCCGAGCACGAGTTTTCTCCCACGGTAGCTTAGAGCCAGCCGCCTTTCTAGAGTCTATTTTGCAAGAAATGCCGTTTTGGCTGGTTCAGAGGGGCATCATGCCGCCGACTTAATTGCCGGAAGAACCTGCGGGATCTTAGGCGGACGGTCTTTAACGAAGGGTAAGGTTTTGCCTTACAGCATTGCCGACATGATACTTAGTTGACAATTTTTGCGCATTGCACGCGCGCGGCTTGATTCGGCATGAGGGATGGAGCCGCCTGGAAGCAAAAAAGTCCTACTGGGAAGGCCGCAATGTCAGCGGCTCAAAGCGACTGGTCGCACTAATTCGCCCCGCCGCGATGTTGCTTAGGACTGTTACTCTTACTTAACCTGAGTTGGCTACTTTGGACATTGCACGATCAGCTGTGAGCGTCTCTCACGCAGGCATGATGCCGATTGATCTGTGGCTTCGGCATTTTTTCCCAAAACTCCGGAAATCGTTCTCGAGCCAGCATGGGCGGTATCGGGCATGTGGTGCTGCGCTCTGCAGCCTCGTGTCCAAAGATGCCTCAACCCCTTCAAGGTTGACGCAAGTCAACTTGGCTCAAGTGGCGGTATCCACTTTCCATGCCCTAGAGGCTGCGAATGACGCGGCCGTCTGCGGGTATTCGTCAATTGCGCCGGTCACACCCAGCTTCCAGGATGAATGGCTTCAGCATGTCCTTGTCCCTCAAGTTCAAAGTCACGGCCGCCGTTGCTGCGCTCGCTCTCATCGGAATCATTATCAATGCGGTCCAGATCCACGCCAAATGGCGCCAGATCGCTGAGGCCAAATCGCTTTCGCTCGCCTCTCAGGCCGCTGCGACGATTTCAGTCGCGAGCATGCAGCTCACGGCTGAGCGCAACTTGACGATGCTCAGTCTGTCTCTCGACGGAGCTGTAGTACGTGACGTGCGGACGCAGTTAGCTTCACAGCGCACTATTGTGGATCGCGACCTCGCCAAGGCTCTGGATGCTTTGGGCGGCAACGAGAATCCTGAATTCCCAACTGCCCTTCAGCTTATCCGCGAAGAGGTCGTCACCATTGGGCGGCTGCGCGACGAAGCTGACAAGACACTACAGCAGCCGAGCGCCGAACGGTCAGCTGATGGCATCAAGGCATTGCGAGCAGGATTTCGACAGACTGTGATGCGGCTTCACGCGCACCGCCTGACGCTCCGTGGATCTGCCGACAAAATCAGCAGCCGCGTGGCACTGCTGGAAAAGGCCCAGGATCGCTCTCTCAAGTTCCGCGAATATGCCGGGCGCGATCGCACGATCTATGCCGTCGCTGTGGCCCGTCAAGAACCCATATCTATAAATGATGCTGCGACCTCTGCTGAGAACTACGACCGAGCTTTAGAGGCGATGCAAGAGTTGCGAGCCTTGGGACAGCATGACGGTCTCCCACAGGAGGTCAACGAGGCTATTGCAGCTCTGGATCGTGATTACTTCGGCACCTATGCGAAGACGCGCGACAGCATACTGGCCGCGAGCAAGGACCTGGCCCCTCAATATGCAATGACCTTCGACGAGTTCCTCGCGAAGTCCTCAAGAGTGCTGGATGACGCAGAACAGCTGCAGGTGCTCATCTCGCAAAAAATTCAATTGGTCTGGGCAGCCCAGGAAGCAGAAGCCTGGAACATGCTGGCGGCCGATGGCGCAACCCTGCTCGCAATCGTTGCCGCGTCCTTGTTCGCAGTGTGGACGACAATGCGCCTCTTCCAGCGGCTCGATCAATTGCGGACGTCCATGGGGCTGCTCGCAAATGGCGACTTGCAGACCGTTGTACCTGATGTCGCATCCCGGGACGAAGCCGGGGAGATGGCCCGCGCTGTTAAGCACTTCCAAGACGTCGCTCTTGAGAAGATGGCCGTGGAAGCGGCAGCAAGACAACAGAAGCTTGCCGCGGACGAAGCACGAGAGCGTGCTGCCCAGGAGAAAGCGCGCCTTGAACAGGCGTCGGAAAGCGAGCGGCGGAAGGCAGAGGCGGTGCGGTTGGCGGCAGCCGAAGAGGAAGCCAAGGCGAGCCGCGAGCGGGCCGACGCGATCGAAACGATTGGCAAAGCGCTCGCTCGGCTGGCGGCCAATGACCTAACTGTGCGGCTGCCGGCTTCGATGCCGGAAGCCTACCGCAAGCTTATGGGCGACTTCAACGCCGCTGTGGAGAGCCTCTCCAGCGCGCTCAAGTCCATCCGCGAGGGTGCGACGGCTATTGCGAATGGGGCAAGCGAGATTGCACAGGCCTCGGATGATCTCTCGCGTCGCACGGAAAGCCAAGCTGCCAATCTTGAAGAAACCAGCGCAGCCGTGACGCAGATATCGACCGCGACGAAGATCAGCGCAGATGGTGCTGCATCGGCGCGCGACTATGTGGCGGCCGCCCGGAAAGATGCAGAAAGCAGCGGGCAGATCGTGCAGAAGGCTGTTGAAGCCATGTCGGCTATTGAAACGTCGTCCAACGAGATCAGCCAGATCATTGGGCTCATCGACGAGATTGCCTTCCAGACCAATCTCCTCGCTCTCAACGCAGGCGTGGAGGCGGCACGTGCCGGAGAAGCTGGCCGCGGATTCGCTGTTGTTGCAACGGAGGTCAGGGCACTCGCGCAGAGATCAGCGGAAGCCGCCAAGCAGATCCGAGGTCTCATCACCACATCCAATGATCAAGTCTCGCAAGGTGCTCAACTGGTTGGTGAGGCCGGCGAGGCGTTGAAGCGGATCATCGAGCGCGTTGTGGAAATCAACCGCGCTATCCAGGATGTCTCCGTGCAAGCCCAGGAGCAGGCGACGAGCCTTTCGCAAGTTTCGTCAACTGTCGGGCAGATGGATCACTCCACTCAACAGACCGCGGCCATGGTTGAAGAAACTACAGCAGCGACCCGCAGCCTCTCCGAGGAGACCCAGCGGCTGTTGCAACTCGTCAATCAGTTCCGAACCAACGACGGGAAAGACCTGAGAGACCAATTGACTGCCGCTGTGCCGCACATGCGGCCGGCACTTCAGCAACGCACTGCGTGAGCGGAGCGCGGCCAAAAGAGGACCGGTCACACACTCTATTCCTCGCAGTTCGTTCACGTGAACCTACTGATCAACTTGGAATGGATTCAAACCTGATAGGGCGCAGACCCGAACGGAAGGCGGCAAGAGTATCAGTGTCGGTGGTGCGTTGAGTAGCTGCGTGCTTCTGCCGGGTCGGGGGACCCGGCAAGCCTAGAACGTTTCTATTTCAACTCGACGGGGGTTCTTGATGCACCAGCTTTTGTCCGCTTGGAACGGTAGACAGCGATTGAAGACCGCAATTGCCTCAGGCGTTGCTGTGCTTAGCAGCTGTGTGGCTGTGACACCATCGCTGGCGGACGGCGATACACAGTTCTGGAATACTCAGTACTTTAATTACAAAATCAATGACCGCTGGTCGACCAGCCTGGAGATCCAGGAACGCTGGTACGGCGACATATCCTACTTTGCCTTTTTTATCGTCCGTCCCTCGGTCACCTACAAATGGAACGACTGGCTGTCACTCACGGGCGGATATGCCCACTTTCGGGTTTGGGATGAAGAGGGCGGTTTTGCTGATGAGGACCGCATCTGGGAGCAAGTCAACATTCGGATTTTCGGCGGGACCGACCAGCCAACGCTTAATTCGCGCACGCGACTGGAACAGCGGATGTTCGAAGCCGGCGGCGATACCGTCTGGCGGCTTCGCGAACAGCTTCGGCTCATGTATCCCATTGTGGACGGTGTGCAGGGCGTCGCCTGGTCGGAAGCATTTTGGAGGCTGAATGACGTCGTGCGAGCCAATGGACGTCATCAAGACGGCGGCATCGAGCAGTGGCGTAACTTTGCCGGTCTCAATTTTGAAGTAAACCAGAACGTTGCAATCGAGGCGGGTTACATGAATGTCTATACGTGGCGCGCGAGCGGCAACACATCCGACCACGTGCCTTGGCTAATCTCGACGTTTAAGTTCTGAACTCTGGAAGCTAGCCGGAGCAAGGCACTGCAGTAGCTGAGCTGCAAATATGATTGGTAGGGGTCGAGTTTGACGCCGGTTACATGGGTGTGTCGCAGGGCTTCTCATTGGCGGCTGGAAACGCAGGGTCGTTTGACATGGACTGGCAAGGCTCGCTCCGCAGCAGACTGGGCTTTACTGTCGATCCTGCACTCGTGTACGCGACGGCGGGCTGAGCCTGGACTGGCATCGAACTCCGCAACGCTAGAGCGGGTGGGACAACGGCGGCAGATGCGACGGTTCACGGTGTCGTTTACGGAATCGGTGCCGAGGCCTTTGTCCTACCCTCGACTTCGCTTCGGCTCGAAGCGTTGCGGTTTGACTACGGCACAGAGGAACTATCCGTAGGTGGCGGCCTGCAGGCTATGCGGAAGATGGAGCTCGATGACACGCTGATCAGGGCCGGTGTGACCTTGCACTTCCGCTGATTTTGGTCGGCTGACGCAGTTTTTTGACCTAGTTGGGCAGTGTTAGGGTCTCGTCGGTATGCCGACGATAGATGGGGCTGCAATCCCCGGTTGCCCCTGCCGCCTGGGATCAAACATCACCATTCGCGAATTGCGATGTTGATGATCGAGGTGCTGGGCGCCTCCTTCGCAGTTTGGGTCAGAAGGGGACTCTTCTAGTCGATGGTTGCGCGCACGCCTGATGCCTGACAGGCTTGACTGATTGAGCTCAACGACAACACTTGGAGTGCGCTATCCATGGGGGCATCATGACTGGCAGGATCGACCTTATTGCGCTGGCTGTCAGTGCGCTTTTCATCGTTCTTACCTTTGGGCGCGCCGCCACCACAGTCGATCATACGAGCCAGTTGGCAACAGCCGCAGCTCAAAACAACGGCACCTATATCGCGGACTGTACGAGCCGCAACGATGCCGAGCTCTGTGTGCAAACGCGGCTGGCCGCCCTCGCCGAGCGGCAGGCCCGCAGCGATGAATTGACCAATCGCCTGTTATCTGCGGGCGTCTTGTTCGCAGGAGCCGCACTCGCCGCGTTGTGTTGGGCGGTCCGTGTGTACCAATCGACATCGCAGCGACAGCTGCGCGCATACGTGACCATGAGAATGGTGTCGGTAGCCGACCTGTACGGCTTGCCCGTTTTCAAAGTTGCTCTCCAAAATGGAGGACAAACCCCCGCCTACAAGGTGCGCTGCCATGCCTCCATCGCAGTCGTCCGGCACCCGTTTGGCGGGCCGTTTGATCCCGCCGGGCGCCACACTGAGCCTCCGGCATTCACAATGCTCGCCGGTGCGACAACGACCGTTCCTGTCGGTGTTTCCGACCTCTGGAAGGCCGCGGACGCGGCGGATCTGAAGTCAGGAACATTGGCCATCTACATCTTCGGCGAGGTCCGCTATCGCGACGTCTTCGAGGTCGAGCACGTCACTGCCTTTCGCACCGTGCTAGGCGGTGACAGCGGCATCCTCGAAGATGGGGCTCTCGCCTTCTGCAGCGAGGGCAACGACAGTACGTAGTCGCAGAACGTGCTGGCCGATCAATCTGAGGAGACCGGCGGACTTCCATGCGGGCGCAGGGCGCCGGGGTGACCGGCCAGCACAAGGACAAGCTCGTGTCGCGGGCTTGCGCGAGGCTGACGTCCAGAGCGCACCGTCCCGCTCACTTGTGGATGACAATGTCTAATCTCTGTCAGTTACCGCTGAATTGCGCACCTTGATCCGCTGATGCTGACTAGGCAGTCGGCGCGTCGCTCTTGCATGTCTCGCCTTCAGTTGCGCACGCCAGAACATTGGATGCTCGAATCTCGGGCTTGAACTTGATACCCCTGGAGCGTAGGTGCAGGTGTTCATGGGCTAAGCCCTGTGCAGCAGCCCGCTCGGGACGGCTTTTCCGCTTCAGGTGGGCAACAGTTCGACGCAAGCGAAGCGTCTTTGACTATGGCGGCCCGTTCGACGTCGAACCCTCTCGGTCGGGATGGTGATTTTTCATAATGAGCTTGCAGCAAGACCCATCCGCGCCTCGTGCCCAAGACCAGTCCCCAAATTTCCTGATCCTGATTATTGCTGTGCTCGGTGCCTCCCTCGCCATCGAGGTGATGCTTGGAATTCTATAGGCTCACCGGTCGGACCCACGCGTGATCGGGCCACTTTGTGACGATTCTGGTGCACGCTTACGCAAAACGGACGCGCCCTTGATGCGGCACTTCCCCTTATGGATAGACGTCATCCAGGATGAAGCACAGACGAAGAAAGATGCCCAAGTCCTGAGTTGCGACTCAGTTTAGACGAGAATACGCAACAACGCGGAAGAGCACTTAGACGGGGGATCATCATGCTCACACGCATCGCTATTGTATTTGTTCTCTCGTGGTCGAGTGCGGCAATGGCCACCGGTCTAGACTTCGAGCTGAAGAACGCGACGGGCTATGACATCGAAGCAGTCTATGTCGACCCCTCGGACAGCGATGAGTGGAGTGGAAACATACTGCAGGACGACGCGGAGCTTACGGATGGTGCGACCGCAAGCGTCACATTCGAGGGTGATCCCGAAAGCTGCAAGTGGGACATCAAGGTCGATTGGGTTGGCGACTATGAATCGACCATTTGGTCTGACCTGAACCTCTGCAAGATTTCCAAGATCACACTGAAGTACAACCGCAAGACCGACGAGACGACCGCAGTGCTTGACTAACCACATCAATGGTGCGGCTCCCTCGCATTCGTCTCCCCCTTCCCGCGATAAG
Source organism: Ottelia alismoides (assembly GCA_037367405.1). Taxonomy (NCBI): domain Eukaryota; kingdom Viridiplantae; phylum Streptophyta; class Magnoliopsida; order Alismatales; family Hydrocharitaceae; genus Ottelia; species Ottelia alismoides. The sequence continues at coordinate 30,725 of JAZKJV010010785.1, read as the reverse complement.
CGCACCAGCAGCACGGTGCGTGGCTTGAACGTCACAACAACTGAGCAACTTCTTCAGTGTCGATCAGAAGTTGTAGCGGAATCGAAGCAATTGGATTTTTGCTCTCGGTGGTTCGTTTTGAAGCTCCGGGAGATCATCATGCGCGCAGCTCTGAAGTTCGCTGTGTCTGCTTTGACCCTCAGTCTAGCAAGTGCTGCGAACGCGGATACCACGGCTTCATCGGTTACGATCGAAGGCCTTATTCTGCAGCGCGGCGATCTCAGCAGCACCCCACTCACTGGTCCGGACACAGTCGGTAACCCATTCGCCGCTTTTCCCGCTTCTCAGATCGATAGCGACGTTACGGGTGGTTTCCGCGCATCCTTCAACTTCGAGTTGTGGGGATGGAGAATACAGACGACGGGACTTGTTGCGCTTCCATTCGAAGGGGAAGCCACCATCTTCGACGCGGGGCAGGACACAAATGCATCCTATGACAATGATCTCCACCTTAACCCAGGCGCAGATGTCGGCACTGGGAACTCGGACGCTATATATGCTCTGACGGCGCAACACCGCACCTATCTGGTTGGCACGGATACAGTCACGCCCTACTCACTCGGCGCCGTCAACTTCCTTTGGGGGACGCGGTTCATCTCTCTGCGCGAGAAGCTCAGCACCGCTGCTTTTGATGAGCTTAATGACTTCGAGGGCCTTGATACAGATATTGATCGCGTCCGTATTCAGTCGGAAAACGTCATGTACGGTGCCCAAATCGGTTTTGGCGGCGATTACATGGTGTCGCCGGGTATCCGTCTGAGCGGACACGTCAAGGGCGGGTTGTTGGCGAACTTCATCGAAGTGAACCAGAATTTTAGCTCGGACGATGACGCTGACAACCGCTTGTCCAAGAAAGATGACGACGTGGGCTTTGCGCAGTTCGTCGAAGTAAATCCCAACCTGTCGATCTCCATTGCGCCGAACGTTGATCTGACATTGGGCGGCTTCCTGCTCTGGATCAATGGGGTTAGCGAGACAACGGACTACTACCGCACAGTTACTGATGCCGATGATCGCACTATTCGCGATAACGGCGACGCATTGTTCTACGGCGGCACCGTTGGCTTAACGTTCCGTTTCAATTGAGTTCCGGGTTGAGCAGTGGCGGGTGAGGCTGTTCGGCATCGACGCCGAACTTTAGTTGCTCGGCAGCACATCCTGGCACTGATCACCACGTCGCTCAGCACGCCAACAGCCTGGATGCTCGAAACGTCCCTGCCATAGACCGGCGCTTGAGCGGCGGGCCTCGTCCTCCTGCGCAACGTACAGCGTCGAGTACCGCCTGAAGGCAACAGCTCGACCCTGGCGCACCAGCTCAGCATTGATGTCCAGACCGGAGGACAGGCGGCAAATGGCCAGCGTGCGGCCATAGCGGTCTTCGCCTTGGGGCTCACACGTGACGGCCTGCCCCTTTGTCAGTTCGACCAGGGTGCGCACGGCCGTGGCACCGCAGTCGTACGGCTGGCCGAGCCGATCCTGGCATACTTGGCCGCGCTCGGGCGCGTCGATGCCCTCCAGACGGATGCGGGTGCCCGAAACCTCGATCGTGTCGCCATCAATAACCCGAGCCTTGCCGGTGATGGCGTCTGCCGCGTGCGCCGGGCTGGTCCAGGCGGACCACCGGCACAACTCCGGCTGCCGCACGCCGAAGGCGATGAGGGTGGCGATGACGGCAAGGCGGAAGAGGCGCACCATGTATGATCTCAATCAGTTTTCTTGTAGCAACGGAGCATCAGGCCAGACCCGTCGCAACCATCCAGATGGATTTTGCAGCTGGTTCAGTTGCGGAGGAACACTTTCAACGCAAGAAATGGATATGGCCGACGTCTTCGCCTAAGCCCTCTCAAGGCGATTGCTGCCCCGCATGCGGCGTCGGCCATCTCGACCTTCCGATTATGCTGGTTAAACTCCGACCTTGGTCCGGTTCCCGCCGGACTTCCGTCTACGTATCTTTTCTGATCAATGTTTTTTAGTCTGCTCCACGGCTCAAGACAGAGACCTCAATCGTGGACGCGGACGACCAACATTTGCGGCTTCTCGTAATTCTCCACGTTCTTCGTGCCGAGTTCGACGGCCTCGTTCACGCTTCTGAAGTCGAGGACATGCCTGTGGAAGACGCCCGCGAACGAGCACAACAACTGATGAGCGACTGGGGACTGGCGTTAAGTAGGTGGATCTGATGCGTGCCGCGCTGACCTAGAGCAGGGGCCACTTATCTTTGACTGCGGGTCAGCGATGAACGCTCTGTGGTTAAAGCGGCTAGCAAGCGCCGCTGAAAAACGCGCCTTCGCTTGAGACCATGCAGAGTAGCGCTTGGCGTAGGGCTTCACGGGCAGCTAGCCGTCAACCCGTCTCCCGAGTTCGCCAAGGCAAGTTCGCTCGCTTTGCCAGCGCTCTGCTCAACCGTCCATTCCCACTTCGCTGCACCCCCTTTTTTTGGGCTGCATCGAGGGTGCCGTGGTTGGTCGGCAGCACATCCTGGCATGCGGCCCCGTCGTTCTCAGCCACCTACCGCTGGCTGTGCCGCCGGATGGCCATGGAACGGCCTTGGCGCGCCTGCTCGTTGCGCCCGATGCCTTCTCCGATCAGCGTGAGATACGAAGAGGCGAGAGCGAAGCACCAATGTCCGTGAAGGCGGTCTCAAGTTCGGCGGCGTCATCGGCTTCGAAAAAATGCGAGGGAGACGTCGCACAAGACCGCAGGATATCTTTGATCGTCGCATCCGACACGTCGAAAGCTACGGTGAAGATCTTGATGTCTTTGCCCTTGATGTTTGAGCACAGCTCTGCTGTGCGGTTGTTTGCAACTGCGACGTCTCCGCCTGAATGGTTTCTTGCGTCGTAGTCTGGCGACCGGGTGTTTGCACCATCGGTCATGAGCACCATGACTTTTTCAATTGCGACGCCGTCAACCTTCTCTCCGTATCCACGCGCCTCTGTGAAAGGTTCGTTGGGCGAGAGAACAGCCCAACCCCAAAAAAGGCCAGCAGGAATGTAGGTGTTTCCGAAGGTCGTGATTTCGCTGATGCGCTGCTTCAAGGCGTCAATATCATTCGTGAGAAGCATGCCGGGCGCGCCGCAACCGACATTCATAACGCCTGGAACCGGCACATCCCAGTTGTCATCGCGGACGTCTAGTGGATAGTCGCGCGACGCTACGCAGCCATACCAACGCTCAGCGTAGGTGTTCGTAAAACAGCGATACTGCGGTGGACCGTACTCGTGGTCACAAATCTGATGTTCGCCAGTGACCTGAACCCCATCGTTGTCGTAGGTGTAGGTTTGCATGCGACAGTTTGAAGTGCCCGTGACTTCACGATAGTCGTTCGTGCAGGTTTCAGAGGTCGTTTCGCTGTCAGCTGGAACATCGACCCAACTTGCGTTCCGATTGATTTCGCCGATGTTCACGTAGTCGGCGAAGGGGACGATCGCGAGACGGACATGCTCAGCTGATTTTGGGTTCTCGTAGACCTTGTCGATCAGGCTAGTTGCAGAGTTTTTGAGCGCCTCTATTTTGGCGCCCATCATGCTGTTGGTAACATCCAGGACTAGCGCCAATTCGATGTTTTCAGCGGCGAGTTCAATCTCTGTTGCGACCTGTACGTCGACATAATCCACACCAGCCAAAGCCATCAGTGTTGTCGGCACACGAACGGATGTTGTGCCTCGGATCGTCGATTCGGAAGGCTTCTCGATGCCGACAATGACAGGATCTGAGACGCCGAATTTGGACTTCCAGTTGCTGCCAATGTATTGCTGTGCGGCGACCTGGAGGTCTTCCGGTGTTTCGGAAGTAGCTGCCGCCGCAAGCACGGCTGCATCCAAATCGTTTTGCAGAGAGATGCGGACGTTGGTGCTTCGGCTATAGTCGACCGCCAAGCCAACCGTTAAGCAAAGTGCCGACGCCAACACGGCAAAGGTCACCGCAATCGAACCCGACTGATCCATCAAGAGACGGAGCAGGACGTTTCGTTGCTGGTCATTTCTCATGCGCGCTTTGTCCAATTTCGTGCCGCAAGTTACCCAGTTGCGCTCACATGGCGGCGTGGGTGCCCTTTGTGCAGCGGTGGGCCGCTCAAGAGCTAATCTGAACTTGTGTTGGGTTGTGCATGCCGGATTTGGCGGCGAACCTGTCGGCCTAATGCCTGCCTGAGATCGCTCACGTTGGGTCGAACGATCGCACGCTAGCGGGCGGGACTTAATCGCCCGTTACGGGGCTTCTGCAAATTAGAAGAAGACAAGCATTTCCATTCTCGATTTCCCCAATATGGGTCTTATGCATGACTGAAAGCCAACTACCCGAGCAATAAATTACCAATGGTCGCCCTGTGCCCTCCAAGCGAATGTGACGCAGCACCCTCCACCCCGCCAAGGGCGGCAAAAACTCGCTCTCTGCATCTTTCAAGCTATTGGCGACAATCATTTTCGGAGCCCGTCCGTCGCGACTCGGCGTTCCTCCAATTCAGTGCGACGGACGGGCTCACGGGCCGAACCTCGGGGACGAACGCGGTTGCGTGCCGGTACAAGCGCGCCAAGAAGCTCGAAGCCCGATTGGCAAAAGCCAGTATTGAGTTGTGCGGGAACGGTCCGCACTTGTGGCAGTGACGTTTTTGAGGCCCCGTCCGTCGCAACATCGTGTGGGAGCACTTTTGTTGCGACGGACGGACCACCTTGGGGCTGATGCGGGTCGCTATGGGGCGATCACGCATTGCCCAATCTCGTGCCGCAGTGCCGCGCCGGAGCGCGCATCCAGCGGCGTGTGTGCTCCTGGACCGCAGAACCTGCTCAAGAGCGGATAACGGATTTTGGTGGAGAGTGCATGCCGGATGCGGCGGCGACCCTGTCGGCCTAATGCCTGCGCGAGCGTCTCGCGGTGGATCGAGAACATCGTTCTAGCAAAGCCGATTTAATTGAACGTTGATACGCGACCAACAACCAGCGAAAAAACTGGCGCGCATTCATCCTGCATTTTTGTCGAAGTCGCCGAGCATAGCGCAGGTCTTCGCAAGCAAAGGCCCCTCTCTTCGAGGCGATCTGTTCCGCTCGGGCCCGTGCAGGTTTTTGTATCTTGAAGCCACTCACCAAATGGGCAGACACCAAGAGCCGAGCTTTGCGATAGATCGGCGCGTGATACAGCTTGGAGATCCACCAAAAGGAAGCTGTCAGGGTCCTTGCGACGTTGAAGATCCTTGAGATTCACTCTGGCCGAACGTGACCTTCAGGCCGCCGGGTCGCAGCATCCGCGGGAAGCATAACCAGAGCGAGTAGGGTGATGAGAGCGGTGAAATGAGACGGGGCATCTTCGGCGGCCTCAACGATGGCTCAGCCCCTGTGGAACCGCAAAGCGATGACGCCCCGTCGCTACGCGGTGAATGAAGCGATAGCTGTGTCTTCGGCGCATCATGCCAAAACAAAAACGTCATCATAGCTGAGGTAAACGGACCAGCTCTTGATTGATCCTCTGTCAATTACCGTCGCGCAGGGTCTAGTTTTTGATTTTAGACAGAGTTTCTAGTAGGCTCGATCCTGCAGTCGCTGAAATTCGGTCTTCGAATGTGCGACCTGCCCAGCTCGGGGGGGAGCCATGATTACGAAATCTGAAGCCTTTGATGGCCGCTGTCCAGTGCCGGGCCACCAACCCGACGACAGCTTCCAGCGTGTTGAAGACGTCGTGCGAGACGCCTTCGTCGTAGCCGCCAAAGATGGCGCGACACCGAACCTAGAACGGCTCCTAGTGACGCTCCTCGCTGCTGTGGTCACGAACCCAGAGTCACCCAAACTGAGCGAAGGGCGTGCAGCTGAGCTGGCAGAATTGCTCGTACTGACCGTGAAGGAAGTACATCGGATCAGCTCAAAGTGCTGAGCCTAGCGCCAGCGTAAGGCTTTAAGCGCATCAGTCGAAAGTGTCTGCGCCTGACCCGGGGATTGCACCGATTTCGATGAGCCAGTTCTCAACGGCCGTCTTGGCGTCACCGACTTTATGCAGGTTGGCAATCGGTAGTTCGAAAACGACTGTGCTTGAGTGTGAGCCATCGCGACCGTCAATGACGGCTACTATGCCTTGAGCGGCATTCAACTCGATCTGTGCCCATGCACTGCCGTCGTTTCGGTTATGCCAACTAAACCGTCGCCTCGTCTGCCTTGCCATCAATGCCCCCCTCTGCCTGATCAGGGCGTACTATAGAAATGAACATATGAAAGCACATTTTACGCTGATAACAGCAATTGTGACCAGCAATCATTACACGGAAGGTGCGTTGTCACAACGTGGAGGTCGCAAGCAAAGCCATTGAGTGTGATTGACGGCTTTAAGTCACTTCCGCACCTACCGATCCCAGAGGTGCAAGACGTCGCGCGAAGGTAACGAGTGAACCGAGGTCCCGGAAACAGGGCATCTGCTGGGCGGGGGACAAGACGGGCAAAGACTGTCGATTTGATGAACGCGAAGCCAGAAGAAGCTGCCTTTCTGGCAGACCCGGTACAACGCCGTGGACGTCGCTTGAGCGTGCTGGTCGAAACGCTGACCTGAGAGTTCAAGCCGGCGCTTGGGGTCCTAAGCCGGCCTCCATCACTACCGAGCCAAGCAGCCCGGTCAATGAGGGGCAAACCAGCATGCACCCACAGCCAGCACCGAGAAATAGCTGCACATTAGTTCACCTTGTTGCTCTATATTTCAGCAGAAAAACTTCGATGTCTCTTGCGCATTGATACGTATTCGAATTATTTTTTCTTCCCACTGGGAAATTTTGTATCCTAACACTAATCAGGCTTTGCTTGCTGGCCATCTTTCTTCAAACGAGTGAAGCGATGACTCAGAAACGTGACACCAGCGGAGGCGGCGCCGAGCGACCCCAAGCCGATGGGCACGAGTTCGCCACGCAGGCCGAAGGAAGGCTCATGAAGATACTCATGAGTATTCAATCCAGCGGCGCGCAGGGGAAAATCAGCGAGGGACGCGCATCGGAACTCGCTGAGCTTTTGGTGCAGGCGGTCAGAGATTTTCACAACCCGGAACCAAGGGGATGAGTGAGGTTACTCCTCAGTCAACGGTGAGCTTGCTGAGCAAAAGCTGATGTTTTCGATCCAATGTTCGACTGCCTCTTGAGCTGCGGTCGCATCAACGAACGCCTCAGGCAATGAAACTTCAATGACGGCAGTCGATGAGATTTTCCCCGGCGTTTCTACTATCGCCAAAACGCCCGCAGCCCCGGCGATCACGAACGAAGCCCAATGAGTGCCGTCGTCTTTTTCGACCCATTTGAAGCGCTGATGTTTGCGTTCTTCCATCATCAGCTCTCCTGGCACATTCACGCGATGCCTGCAGTCTCTTCATGGATTAAGACTGACGCTTATCGTCCGGGCGGTTGGCGACGACTGGACATCGTAAGCGCGATCGGCCTCGCCTCAACAGGTTAAGCATCTTTCGGGCCAGAAAACCGCCCTGGAAGGGCATCGCTCTGCCTTGCCGCCACCGGTCGCCGCTCGGATCGCCGCTGCTTTTGCCGCCAGCGGATCGGGTTCTATTGGACGTAAGCGACCTTGCAGAAACTGGATGGATAACGAGCGCCTCGTTCGCTCTGAAGCAACCGCTATCCTGAAGCCATATCTTTATCCGTGGGGCAGAGCCGCTCGTCTCCACAATTGATTGTCCACCGCACGACCCGCACATGCAAGAGCCCGCCCCCCTTTCGGCGAGCGGGCCCTTGTATGCTTCACAGTCGTCAATTGGGCAGTTCGTTCGGGCCGTGTGAACCTGACGCCGCCCCGCTTTCACGACCTGCCTCGGACAGCCGGCTGGCCAGAGCCAGCAGTCTGTCTTCCAGTTCGTTCAGCTCTTCGGCCTCACTTCGAAACAGGTTTCGACGGTCAACGTCGGCTAGAACGTCGGCTGCTATTTTCAAGCGGGCCAACTCCACTTCGTTGGGCATGAGACTCTCCAACACACGAGGACACTAGGAACGCAAACAAGACTGCAGGCTACGTCTGCAATCTTGCGCGGCCCTGGGTTGAGGCACGCATGCTGACCGTAGGCACCTGTCCGACGTCGCAGATTGTCCAAGTCATCTACATGACCGGAACCAAGGGCGAACATAACGGAATACCAACCAACCGCCTGTATGGTCGATCCATCAATACGAGGATGGCGACCATGGGCTTCGAAGTCATCAAAGAAAAAGTGCCCTGCGACCGTTGCTGCGAAGTCAATCTCGTAACAACGACACACGGCCACCACGAATGGGAAGAGTGTTGTGATTACTCCTGCTCCTATTGCGGTACCCGCATGGGCACGCGACAAGCAGTTGGTGTGAGCACGCAGAAGGTACGTCGCCGGGAAGTCGAGGCCGTCCGCTAGATTCTTGACGCCCCGCACTTTCGTACGGAGCGGGGTACGACCTGGAGAAAGCAAGGCGCTTTTTACAGCGAACCTCAAAGGAGGGGACTGTGACAACAACCAAAGCTGTCTACGTAGCTGCCACCGTTCTGCCGCTAGGTTTCATCGTTTTGGCGGCATTGACGTGCGCAAATATACTGATCGCGCGACATCGGAATGGAAAGTTATCAGCTGCCCCGGCCATAAACCGCGGCTCAGCGAAGCAATTAAATTCGCACCGATAAAAAGCCGCGGACCGTCGCGCGAGACGAGACTGAGCTGGGTACTCCTCGACCTGTTGCGAAGAACAAGCGATTTTGCTGTCAACGGTCTCCCGCCTTGAGCGAACATGGGCCTAGTATTTGATAAGTGTCCGCCCGCCGCGTAGATCTTGAGCGGGTTAGGCCAAGCGGATTGGCTCGCTTAAAGCAACAGACACTGTCTACATGTGACTGCCTTCAACATCTGCGACGAGAGATGAAAAACGGCCGAAGCCAGCAACCAGCTGCTTTGCCAGGACCAACATTTTGTCGGTAATAGTGGTCTGTGTGTTGGTCTCGCTTCTGGGGGAAATATGGTCCGGCTCTTACTTGTAGGTCTTTGTTTATTGACCCTGGAGACGTTGCCCGCCCGCGCAGAGATCCGCGTGGCCCTCGTCATCGGTAACAGCGCATATGTGAATGCTCCTGCCCTCCCCAATCCACAGAATGATGCTTCAGCAGTCTCAGCCTCTTTGAGGGCACGCGGTTTCGAGGTTATTGAGGCGATGAACGTCTCCAAGTCTGGAATGGACAGCGTCGTCAAAACTTTTGCGGATAAACTGCCCAACGCCGACGTAGCGCTGCTCTTCTACGCAGGTCATGGGCTCCAAGTCGGCCTACAGAACTACCTCGTGCCGGTCGATGCAAAACTCGATCGGGAACGTGATGTGGACTTTGAGGCGGTCAAGCTTGAGTTCATCCTGCGCCAGATGGAACTCAACAGGGACGGCAAGACGAGCATCGTGATCCTCGATGCGTGTCGCGATAACCCGCTTGCTCGAAACCTCGCGCGGTCTATGGGCACGCGCTCGGCTTCCATCGGGCGAGGGCTTGCAACATCGCCAGCTGGGCTCGGTACCTTTATCGCTTACGCCACTCAACCCGGGAACGTGGCGCTCGACGGAACTGGCGGCAACTCGCCCTTCACGACGGCCTTACTGAAACATATGACTTTGCCAGGTCGCAACCTTCCCGCCGTTTTCATTGAGGTTCGCAAAGAGGTGGTGATGGCTACCAACGGCCAGCAGGTTCCCTGGGACCACTCGGCGCTAACCGCAGATTTCTTCTTTGTTCCGGACGGATCCCGGACAGCGCAACCAGCCACCCCACCAATGGAGCCGTCGGTTTCAGGTCAGAAAGACGACGGCGGGGCATTGCCCGTTCAGAAGGTGGACCAAGCCCGCACGGTGACCACAACACTTGATGAAAACGTGCGCCTTGAGGGCCGCGTCATCAGCTCCTCACGACAGCCGAACCCACAAGCCTGCCGTGCCCTGTGTGAGGCCGACGCCACGTGCAAAGGCTACCAGCACGGTCGCAAGATCCCGGTTATGGGCAGATGTGAAATCTTGGATCGCGTCGACGCGAGATATGAAGACCGTGCGTGGCGTTCAGGCCTGCGAACAGGAAATTAGTCGAGCGTCACACCACAGTCGCGGAAATCATGAACTAGAGCCACTGACATGACGTCCACGCGGAAGCTCTTTGAGAAATTTTACGCCTAAATCACGTCTCACGAGCCCCAAGCCCGGTCATTGACCCTCGTTCACTCGTTCCGCCTCTGCATCGATCTTCTAATCAATAGCTGCGACTCATCTCTGCATATTGTGCTTTGCAAGCACAGAAGCTTCGATCTTCAATAATGGCATCATCAAGAACCGGAATGGCTCTTCGCGAGTCGACGACAGAACTTATGTCCGGCGCTACATTGACTAATGATCAGGCAAAGAATATCCGTCGGCGCCTTATTAACTGTTTGCGTAAGGGCGGATCGGATGTTTTTCAAATCAAAAGACGGGCAAAACTCTCAGGCCGTAGGACCTGTTCTTGGCGGCAAGTCGAATGTCGGATCGGCACTTGCCGAGCAATACTCCCCTCAACCTTCTCCTTTGGAAGGCTTCAAAGACGAGGGCGTGGTCCTTGTTGGCAAAGGCACCCGCATGTTGGGTGAGATTAAAGATGCCCGTGTCATTGAAGTTCAAGGAAGCTTCGAAGGCGACGTCTCGGCGGAAGTTGTTATCGTCCGCGAGGGGGCCGAATTTCGGGGCAACATCATGGCCCAGTATGTTGCCGCTCATGGACAAATCGACGGGTCAATTACTGCAGAACAATTGCTCGTCATAAAATCTACGGGACGCGTTCGCGCAGAGGCTCGCTACGGTCAGTTGAGCGTCGATCGCGGCGGTGAATTGAGTGGCCACCTCGCCACCCACACGATTGACGGAGACGTTAATTCTGAGGCCGCTGAACCAATTACACTCTCACCACCTCAGACAAATGGGTTTCATCACCATTAAATAGAGCAGACACTCATCTTCGATGGTCATAATGGTTCACCCGATATCGGTTTGGGTGTCTGCGCTTCTTCCGCTGCTGCGGAACCGCAGCGCCACCGTCGTACGCTTCCTACCCTCGCCGTTAACGGCGAGGATGAACAGATAGCAGCAGCCATGTTGATGAAGAAGCTGACCAGCACCGCTATCAACTGCCCTCAGGTTGATAGACGGGACCCCGCTGTCGACGCTGGCCAGCTCCAGCAATTACTTTGATCAAACGACAGCAGTCTTACTTTCAATTTTTTCTCTATGCAGTGTTTTATAAGTCGCACTAAACTGTTTTCGCTGCGATCAGTCATTCTTTGCAGTGATGTTGCACCATCGGTGCGCTTCACTGCAGTTCCTCCACTGCATTATGCCCGTCTACCGTCCAAGCCCCGACAGCGTCCCGGCTGTCGGGGATTTCATTTTTGGGATGTTCCGACAGTCGCCCTTCTTCTTGAGCTGTTCTGCGGCGCCACTGCAGTCTCTGCTTAGATCGAGCAGCAGCAACGTGCGTGCTTTCTGCGGCGAACGATCTTGGCTCTTCTGAACTCAACGTCCGCGACAACATCAAGAACATGTGTGCGCAGATCGCATCGACGGCGATGACTGTCACTGATCATTTATGAAGGCGGGGGCGTGGGAGATTGATGTGTCTTTGGCGGAAAGCTCGCGGGTTTCGACGACTGATTTCGATAGTGTGACGTCAACCCTCGGCGAGCCACTCGATCAGCCATGCGGAGATAGCCTAGCTTTCCATATTTGCGCGCACTTGCCTCCAGGTCACGCATCTGGACTGTGCCCAGCGCTTGATGATGTCTATCGAAGGAAATGACGACAACGAGCTTTCAACACTGGTGAACGGCTTCCGGGATTGTTGGCGCGTCCAATCACGAATGGCCGCAGCGGCCCACTTACGCTGACCCGCCGAGACGTTACACTCGTCTCTCGACGTCCGGGCAGGGACATCAAAGCGGGTCAGCTCCAGAGGATCATCCAACTGGGCAGTTGGGTTGGAGAAACCGGAGAAGGACTGCTGACGGCGGAAGTCCCCAACCGGGTGAATATTGATAAACCCGGGGTCTTGTCCCAACCTTGAGGCCCTGGACGACAGTCAAATTCGACCGCGCCAACTCTCGGTGTCACCAAGCACCGCTGCGAGTTGGCCCGAGGATGCCGGCTGCGAGTTATATCGTGCCACGACGAATTCTTCGCCGAACGACACAAGCTCACAGTAAAGTGTCTCCGCTCCGTTCAGTACGAGTTCAAATCGGCTCGCGATCAACCGCGGGTGCGGGACGGTGAGACAGACTATTCGAGGTGTTCTCTCTAAAACGCGACACCACATCGGCGCAGTCTTTGCCTGCAAGATGCACGCGGTCGCCGCCCCATTCGGGCGCTTTCCAAAAGCTCGCATGGTTCATCACCGAAGACCATAGAGCTGGTCCGAGCGTCATGCTCAACGCGTCATGCTCTACTTCACTCGGCTTCATGTCGAGGATGGACTTGATGATAGCGTGCGCATCTTTTCAAGCAGTTGCGACAGCCATCCTAATGCGAGGCAAGTTCGAGGGAAACTCGGCGAAACTTTGGTTTGGTTTTTATCAGTATGGAAGGACAGGCCAGCCTTTCAAGGCATGCCCATTTAGGGCGGGTTTGAATACCCCAGCACAGAACAATCAACGATGGGCTTACAGGTCTTTCATTAAAGGGGTTTTCGGTTTCCCCAGACGATGAGTCCGCAGCCAATTCATTCGCCGCTTAATTTCAGGGCGCCGGTCGCGTGCTAGTCACCGAGGTTGTCGCGGCTCAGTCCAGCAACCGGCTAACCTCCACACCATCCTCAACCGTCCCATACCCCCTGTTATGAAAAGCAAATAAGTCTACTGCAGTTTCAATTCTGAGTTGCAGATAGCTGATGGCCTCAAGGTGCGCATCAGTGCGCGTTGCCGGAACGCCTTCGGCGACAGCACCGTCAAGGCGATGATGTAGAGGTCGAAGAGGATCGACCAGTTGTCGATGTAATAGAGGTCGTGCTCGAGACGCGCGCGCATGGCGTCGTCGGTTTCGGTGCGGCCACGATGGCCGTTAACCTGCGCCCAGCCGGTAATGCCCGGCTTCATGTTGAGGCGGCGGGGATAGGTGAGGATGCGTTGTTCGTAAATCTGGTCGTGGGCGACAGCGTGCGGCCGCGGTCCGACGAGAGACATTTCTCCGCTCAGCACATTCAGTAGTTGCGGCAGTTCATCAAGATTGAAACGGCGCAAATAGCGTCCGATGGGCGTCACGCGTGCGTCGCCGACGCGGGCTTGTTCGATGTGCGGCCCGTCGTCGAGGGAGGTCATGGTGCGAAATTTCCAAATGCGGAACTCGCGGTTGTTGTAGCCGCGCCGACGCTGGCGAAAGAACACAGGGCCAGGGCTTGTCGTCTTGATCGCGATCGCGATCAACAGGAAGACGGGCGCCATGAGGACGAGTGCAAGAGCCGCGACGACGCAGTCGAATGCGCGCTTGCTCGCGACTTGCAGCGGTCCGAGTGGCGGAGCAGTCAGAGAGAGGGCGGTCAAGGCATCTAGACGGGAAACACGCGCCTCGTGGAAACGTCCGAGGAGGCTCGATGCGCCCAGATGAATGGCGACCGGCATCATCGAGAAGGCCGCAATAATGTCATGGATGAGCTCCGAACGAGACCATTCGACGAGGAGGACGACATCGTCGACACCTATCAAGCGGGCTTTGTTCACGGCGGTGGCAAGAGTTCGCTGCAGCGATAGCCCGCCGTCCGGCGTCTCGCCGTCGGGGGGCGGTAACGTCTGGGTCGCAACGATGCGAATACCGTTCATGCGTGACTTGAACTCGGCTTGAACCCGGCAAATTTCGTCTTCCGGGCCGACAAGCATGAGGCGGCGCGAGGTGATGCGGGCAGATTCGATGAGTGAGACGAGGACCGAACGCGTCAGGACGGCGAGACCCGTCAAGGCTGCGAGGCCGGCCAAATAGAAGAGCACGAGCGTGCCGCGAGAGACCAGATCCGTCGATTTGGTCAAGAAGCCCACGACCGCAAGCCCCAGGAACGCTGTGTTCCAGACGATAAAGGTGCGATCGAAGTCGCGGTGGCCTTCGAAATAGGCCTGGACCGAATACTCGTCTCGAAAGACGAACGGGAGCGTGTAGACGAGCGCCGCAATGCCGCCAATCGCTAGATGACCGCGCAGGGGCCGGCGTCGCCATAGACGGCAAAATGATAAGCTGTTCCGACTGCTGCGGCGACGGCAAGGATGACAGTAACCTCGGCGCAGAAAGCGGCAATCGAGAAACTCGTTCGTCCCAGGAGAGCGCGGCTCGCGTCGACACTGTCTTTGGTGGAGTAACTGTCGAAGCGCACGCTCACTCGGTAGTCCTTTCAGTCCGGAAGGCCGTGCGGGCCGGGCATGGCCTGACCGCGGCTTACTCTTCGCAAAGAGCAAGCCACGAAAGTGGTTTGATTACGTCTTATTGTGCACTGCAACCGGCACTGGTTAATAGCCCCCGGCGGGAATAAGCCTTGTTCAAGCCGTGCAACGGTCGAGGCATGCCGCTTGCAAAACTCACCCCTGAGCACCTGGGACAGCGGGCGTGACACTAGCCGCTCGTTCCGCGATCGGACGTTCAGGGGCAGTCCCGACTTGCGTCTGACCTGGAATGAAACAGCTGCGCGACCGAGTAGGCCTCGTATAACTATGAATTCGCAGAATAAAGTGCCTGGACAGTCAACGCGAAGTGTCGATGTCGCCGGTTTCCTGGCGATCCTCACCAGGTATCGCTGGTGGCTCTTGATGTCGCCGCTCGCCGGTGTTGTGGCGGCACTCTTTCTGCTCAGCGCGACACCCCCAACCTATACCGCTGCAGGCGCCGTCTTCGTCGACCCCCCGGACGCGCAGGACGGTCACCGAGGAGGCCCAGCCCACGAGTTACGGCTCAGATGCCTCCGCTTGTCGAAACGCAGGTCTCCATTCTGGTCTCCGATGCTGTGCTGCGGCGCGTCGTCCAGGCCGAGAAACTGACGGATGATCCAGAATTCTATTCCGAGCCGCAGACCGGCATCGTCGCTGATCTTAAGGCTCTCATCCGCGGGCCGCGGCCCGTGGCCGACGCCGAGACACAGGCGATTGAGCAGCTGGCCCGCAATGTTCGCATCAAGCGAGCGGCCAAGTCCTTTGTGCTGGAAGTGGAGGCGTCAAGTTCGTCGCCGGCCAAAGCGGCTCGGATCGTCAACGCAGTCATGCAGTCTTATCTGGACGACCAGATGGCTTCGAAGGCCGACGAAGCGCGGCGCGCGAATACATTGATCGATGCCCGGATCGGGGAACTTAGAGAGAAAGTGCGCCTCGGCGAAATGAGGCTCGACGAGTTCCGCAAGGCAAATAGCATCGTCATGTCCGGGAAGGCGGGATCGTTTCAGAGCAACAGCTCGGCAAGCTCAACATCGAATTGGCGACAGCCCGGTCGGTGTCGGCGGAGGCTGGAGCCCGTCTCGAACAGGCACGTGCTGCGGCGAAGTCGGGCACGCCCGACCTTCTGCCTGAAGCCGTGAAGTCGGGACTCGTGCAGAAGCTTCGTGAGCAGTACTCGCAGATTGCCCGCAGAGAGGCAGCGCTTTCGCAGCAGTTGAAGGGCCGCCATCCAGTGCTGATCGACGTCAGATCGCAACTCTCCGAACTGCAAGGACAGATCAACGACGAGTTGGGCCGCATCGCGGCGAGTGCCAAGGGTGAAGCGGCCATCGCAAAGGCCCGCGAACGCGAGATTCTAGCCGCAACGGAACGGGCCAAAGGCGAGGTGGCGCGTTCGAACACGGCGCAGATTAAGATGCGTGAACTGGAGCAGGATCTCGCGACGTCACGCGAACTTTTGGGTTCGTTCATCGCCAAGGCCAAACAGTCTCTCGAGCAGTTTAACCTGACTACTCCGGAAGCACGGGTGATCACGCCCGCTGCAGTTCCGATGCGGCAAAGCTTTCCTTCTCCACTTCTATTTCTTGCCCTTGGCGCAATCGGCGGGCTTGGCATTGGGATCGGACGGGCGCTTCTGGGTGACGCACTTGATGCCAGCGTGCGTTCGCCGGAAGCCCCGCATTCGCCGGTCGCATCACTGCCGGTGAGGGCGGCGTTGCCGCTGCTCGCGCAGCCGAAGACCCTGCTCGAACGCTTTGGCCTCCTGGATCACCGGCAAAGCGGGCAGCCGGGCAGGCTTTAGCGATATCTTGCAAGCGGTCACGGATCCAAAAACACCGGCTTCGAAGCGATACCGGCAGTCGATCTTGAGATTGGCGAACGGGCTATCCAACGAGGCCAGGGAGGCGGAGCCTGCCATCGTCGCCGTGGTTTCGCCTCGGCCTGGCTCCGGAGCATCATCGACGGCTCTCGCGATAGCTTATGCGGCGGCGACGGCGGGCGATCGCACGTTGCTTGTCGACGGGTCGTCGGAGAACGCCGACCTGTCGGATGTTTTCGCACCTCGCCTCGATTGCGGCACGGTGGTCGTCCTCGACAATAAGGATGATCTTGCAAGCATCACTTCCCGCGACATCACATCCGGCCTCGCCGTGCTGCCGATCGCCCTGGCGGATTTGCGGCGATTGAAGCTCAATCAGAGGCGGCGCCTCGCCGATGGCCTTTCTGCACTGGCCAAGTCTTACGATGTCGTCGTCATCGATGCGGGATCGGTTTTAGAGGACGACGCCGCGCTTGTGCTGCTGCCACTCGCCCGCGACGTCCTCGTCGTCGCACGGGAGGGCGATACGCCGCAGGCCGATCTCGTAGAGACGGCACAGGTCATCTCGGCAGCGGCGGATGGCGCGCGGCGGGGGCTCATTCTCAACGGTTTGACGTGAATGAGGCCGCATTCCGACAGCGATCCCGCCGGCACGCGCCGCACCAGACGCGCCCCACCCAAAACACTTTCGCGAAAAGCGCGATGAGAAAAGGCTCTGTTCTGATATGACGGGCACGAACAATCGTTACCAAACCGTAAAGTGCTCTCACTTTGGATGCATCTGTGCCGCGTACCGTATTGAGACCTGCTAGCGCCCGGGTCGACGGATGGGGGATCAACGTTCCGATCAGGAGACGGCCGTCGATGCCATCGTCGATGCCGCCCGGGCGGGTCAGAGCTTTACCGCCCTTCACCCTCAATCTCGACCATCTCGTGAAGCTCAAGACAAGCGAGGCGTTCCGGGCCGCCTATCGCACGGCGACCTTCGTGACTGCCGACGGCGAGCCGGTCGCACGGCTTGCGCGGCGCGATGATCCCGACATCGTTCGCACGACCGGAGCCGATCTGCTTCTCCCGTTGGCGATGGCCTGTGCGGATGCGCGCTTACCGGTCTTCCTGTTCGGAACAACGGCGAGCGTTCTGGCCAAGGCCGGCACGCGCCTCGTGGCGAATTCGAACGGCAAACTCGAGATCGCCGGGACGTTGTCGCCGCCGCACGACTTCGACCCAGAAGGTCCAGAGGCCGATGCAGCGATCGACCGCATCGCGTCATCCGGCGCCCCTCTCTGCTTCGTCGCACTCGGCGCGCCGAAGCAGGAGATCTTTGCGGCGCGCGCGCAGGCGCGTGGCGTGAAGGCCGGTTTTGTCTGCGTCGGTGCCAGTCTGGACTTTCTGGCGGGGGAGCAGATCCGGCGCCGCTCTCCATGCAGCGCGCCGGTCTCGAATGGCTTTGGGCGCCTTAGTACCAACCCACGGCGGCTCGCCGCCCGATACGCGCAGTGCGCGCTTCTGTTGGCGCAACTCACCCTCCCCGCTGCACTCAGCGGAGGCTCGTCCGGCCGGAGCTCCCCTTAGCTGAACTCCACCACGAAGAAAACAGCATGCCCCGCAGTGCCGAGAGACGGGAGGACTAAGGATAGATTTGACGATGACGCCGCCTCGCATTCTCTTCTACACACACGGGCTGGTCGACGGCGGCGGCGAAAGATTGTGGGCGTGTCTCGCGACGGCATTCAAACAGCGCGGGTATGACGTCATTTTTGCGCAGGATTTCGAGGCGGATGAGAACCGGCACAATCTGGATGCGTCCATCCCTTGTTCACGCTTGGCCGCTCGCACATCGTTTCCGTGCGCAATCTTGCTCGCCTCTTGAAGACCGAAAAGCCGGACGTGCCCTGTCGGCCGTCGGGGGATCCAACTTCAAGCTGCTACTGGCGAGAATGCTGTCGCGCGCGTCGACCATTCCCATCATCACCTACCATGGCGAGATGGAGTGGCGCTCGGGGGTGGCTCAGTTACTTCAGCTATCTTGGGCTGCCCGTACTCAGCCGCTTAGCCGCACGCACCGTCACTGTGTCGGACGGGTTGTTTGATCTGCTGGCGACAAAATGGGGAGCGCGGGACCGAGCGGATGGTCAGCATTCTGAACCCGGTATTCTTTCCCAAGACGATCGAGGTTCCGAGCGCTGCAGAACTCGCGTCGCGGGGAAAACCTGATCCTGTCGGTAGGGCGTCTTGTTAAGGAAAAGGATTATATCACCTTGATCCGGGCCATCGCCGCTGAAGCACAAGGATGCGCGGCTCATCATCTCGGTAAAGGGCCCGAAAATGCGAGGCTTCAAGCCGAAATTCAACGCCTGGATCTGGGCGACCGGGTTGCCCTGCCTGGCTACTTGAAGGAGCCGTGGAAGATTTACGCGGCGGCGAAGTGCTTCGTCTCATCTTCGAATTCGGAGCCGTTCGGCAACGTGGTGGTGGAAGCAATGGCTTATGATTACCCGTCGTAGCGACTGCATGCTCGGGACCGCATCAGATTCTCGAACACGGCCGGTACGGGCGCATCGTCGGGATGGAAATTACCTGCAGCTTGCTCAGGCGATTGATGCGACACTCGATCATCCGGGAGATCCGGAGATGCGCCGCGATCGCGCCGACGAATTCTCATTCGCTGCGCGCGTTCCGGATTACGAAAATCTGATCCGCGAGGTCCTCGAAAGCGCGCGCGAGCGGTCTATTGCAACGGGAAAGGTCATTCCCGACCCAAGCACAGAGCCACAGCCATGACAGTCAAGCGGGAAGCGGATAGCGGTCGGCCGGTCGTCTACATCGATTTCTCGCATCTGGGCCCGTCACGTGACGGGAATTGAGCGTGTAACGATCGAACTGTTCGAACGCGTCACCTTTCCCGGAACCGACGTTCGGCCCGTACGGGCGAAAGGAACGCTCGGCATGATCCTCGCGCAACACGTTCGTCTGCCGTTGACCGCGCTACTTCATCCTCATGCGCGCTTCGTCTTTCCCGGGTTTCCGCCCCTCGCCGCTGTTTGTCTTCGCACGCGACCGGGTCATTCACTACGTTCATGACGCATTCCTCCTCACGCGACCGCAGGATCTCAGTCGCAAGGGCGAAACTCTATATGGGCGTGGCCGTTCTTGCGGTCGGTAAATGGCCTCAAGTACTTCTTAACGAATTCGGAGAAAACGCGCGCCGAGATTGCGCCGTTCGTGTCTGCCGATGCGGTGATTGGATTATACCGGCCGAAGGTCGACAATGTTTTCGGCCTCGACGCATCGGCGCGGCTGCGTCCCAAAATCTCAAGGCCAGCCGCTGCGGTTGGTCTCCATGGGAACCGTCGAGCCGCGCAAGAACTATGCAGCAGCCGCTCAGATCCTGGCGGCGATCCGAGCGAATGGTGCGCCCGATGCGGAGTTGCACATCGTCGGCCGCCCGGGCTGGGGTGAGGTTACGGAGCTGCTTCGCGCGGCGCCCGGCGTGACGCTGCACGGCTATCTCGATACGGGTGCGGTGGAAGGCGCTGATTGAAAGCGCCGATCTTTACCTTTGCACGTCGCACGACGAAGGACTGGGACTGCCTCTGCTCGAAGTGCAGTTCGCCGGCCTTCAAGTCGTCGCACCCGATCAGCGCATATTTCGAGAAGCACTCGGCCGGTCGGGATTGTTCATAGATACGGCGTCTCCGGAGGCGGCGGCGCGCAAGATCATGGCATTCTTATCGGATCCCGCGGCTCGGGCGCAATCTGCAGACGCCGCGGCCGCCAATCTTTCGCGCTGGAATGCCGCGGCGGACGTTGATCTCACGCGTGTCCGCGCGCTTCTGTCTAAGCCTGTTGCGTCAGCGCTTAGTGCCGCCATGCAGGAACTCGGCTGATGGCCGACCAACCATTACGGTTCAGACCTAGCCGGAGGTCTGTCCTCGGGGGTGGGGCCGCACTGATAGCTTCAGCAGGGCTGCCGTCGAGCGCTGCAGAGACTCAATCGCTTGGGGCGCGCGCGGCAGATAGGGGACTTCTCTTTGGCGCCTCGTTCTCGGTCGCCGAACTCGATCAGCCCTATGGCGAACAGTATGGCGCCATGTATGTGCGCGAAGCTCGCGTACTGACGTCGGAACTCGAATTCAAGATGGGCGTGCTGCGGCCGACGCCCGCTGCGATCGACTTTGCTCCTGCGGACCGGCTGATCGAATTTGCAGGCACCCAGGGGCTCGGGCTGCGTGGGCATACTCTGATCTGGAACGACTATCTTCCCGAATGGATTCACGCGCTTAGCCGGGACGAGGTGAGCATCTGCTCGAAACGCACATCGTCACCGTGCTGGAGCGCTACAAAGATCGCGTGGCATCCTGGGACATCGTCAACGAACCGATCGGTCCGTGGGACAGGCTTCCCGGCAACCTTCGCAAAGGGCCATTCCTCTCGGCGCTTGGGGAAGACTACATCACGCGCAGCTATCAGATCGCGCGCAAAACGGCTCCCGATCTGGAACTCCGTCCTCAACGAAGCACAAACCGAGAGCGATGACGAAAACGGGCAGACATTCCGGTCCAGTTTCTTCGGGCTGCTGCAGCGATTGAAGGACAAGGGTGCGCGATCGACGCGGTCGGCCTGCAATGCCACATCGACACGGCGAGGCCCTATGACTTTGTTAAGTTCGCGGATTGGGTTGAGGGGGTCGCCGCGCTCGGCTACCGCATTCTCATCACAGAGCTCGACGTGAACGACCGTGCTCTTCCCAGCGATGCCGTCGAGCGGGATCGTGCCGTGGCCGCGATCTATCGCACCTTCTTGTCGGAGATCTTTAAGGTCAAGGCAGTCTCCACCCTCACGTTGTGGCAGATGGCCGACCACACTAATTGGATCTACTACGATGCGGTTGCCAAGACACCGCAGGCGCGTCGCCGCCCCCGTCCGCTGATCTACGACGATCGGTTCCGGCGCAAGCCCGCTTGGGATGCCGTTGCCGAAGCGCTCGACGCCATGCCCGCGCGCGAGACGGCGAAAATCCGCTGACTTGTCAACGTACCGCCGGCGTCGATGGGAACAGCGAGACACTGCCGCCGAATTTCTGGCGCTGGATCAGCCGGTGGTTCTCGTAGCATCGGCCGAGTTGCCGCTCCGGCGTGAAATCGCGAATGGCGGATGCTACGCCGTCCGGCGTCAAGCGCCCGGCGGCGAATATCATCGCGAATTTCGATGAAGGCATCCGAGAGCCGGTCCGCCATGTCGTCCTCACTGTCGGAGCGAGGAACCAGCTTTCCGCTAAGTCCCTCCTTCACCACGCTTTCCAGCTGCGGCAGGTGGATTGCGCACATTGGCCGTCCGCAGCCGAGCGCTTCAAGGACGGCGAACGGCATCCCTTCGAATTCGGATGTCAGGATGCCGGCGTGGGCGTTTCCTAAAGCTTCCGAGACGCCGGCCGCGCTTTTGAACCCATGTAAGGTCGTGATGCTCTCGATCAATTTGAATTCGGGAAAGCGGCCGGGATCGCTGGTCCCCATGTAATGGAATTCGAACCCCGGGGCCCAGTTTCTCGCTGAGCCGCGCTATCGTCTTGAACATCAGCGGCGGAGACTTGAAAAGATCGAGGCGCCCAGCGTAGGCGATCCGGAGGTCCCGTCGTTTGGGAACGGACGCGGAAAGAAAGTCTTAGTATCGACCCACGTCGAGAGCGTATCGATCTTATGCGCTGGCGTGGGATAGGTCTTTCGAATGCGCTCGGTGATGATCGGGTTGACGCATAGGAATTTATCGGCGGCCAGGATCGCGACGCGCTCGTTCACGTTGTGGACGAAGCGATAGTTCTTGAGCAGGCTGTCCATCTTCAAGGGCGGTGCGCCCTCGCCGTGCAGCATCTGGACAAACGGAATGCCCAGCGTCTTGATGAGGGGCGCGAATTCCACACGCTGGAGATCGACGCTGGTCGGCTTCTCCCTGAGCTTCCGGCGCACGACTGGAAGGTGCGTCAGCAGCCCTTGCATGAATTGAAACGTCAGCGACTGGCGAACGCTGGTGGCCGCCTCGCGCGCCAGGGCGTCCGGATACCGCAATACCGGCAGGAATTCGAAACGGCGGCCCCGGAAATCGACCGTTGTCACTTTGCCGATTTCGAGATCGCCCAGCGCATCGACGCCGACCATGACGAAGGAGAAATCATCCGGCAGGAATGTGATCATGTCACGGATAAACGTCTCAAAGCCCTTCCGACCTTGGCGCCGCGAGGGTCGAAGGAGTGGATGACGCTTAACCGATACTGCATCTTTTCATCCATTGCCTTACCCAATCATGCACTTCAACCAATTACCGTGCCAGCCGCCACGCGTTTGCTTGATGCTCATATTGCAGCCTTCGCGCGGCGGGTGCGCAGCAGTTCGAATAACCTGCGTACCAGATCAGGATAAACAGCTGAGAGGGCTGCAGCATACGCCAGGGCGCCCGCGCCGACGACGACAGCGAGGGATAGAGGCGTCGGCGACAGCGGCAGCATGGCAACGGCGGCGGCCATGGCGGCAGTGGCGAACGCGATACGCCAGAGGGCGTCCAGGGGGAAGGCGAACCTATAGGCGGACCATCCCGACGCAAGCGTGACAGCGAGGCTGACAGCCGCGCCGGCGGCCCCACCGGCCACGGCTCCCGGCAGGCCGCCGAGCCAGAGCCCCAAGGCGACGCCGGCGAGGCTCAGCACAGCATCGATCGCATCGTTCCACAACGGTACACGTGTCCGTTCGTGGAGCAGGAAAACCTGCTCGGCAAAGTGGATGCGAAAGTTGCGGATCGCACCGGCTAGGATCGCCCAGGGCAGGACGGCGGTCGTCACGGCGCGGAATTCGTCAGCGACGACAAGTGAAACGAAGGGCGGTCCTATCGCCGCCAATCCCGCGCACGCAGGCGCCAGAATGGCGAGGAGCAATACGCCGTTGCGTTCGAGTTGGGCCTGTCCGGCGTCCATCCCCTCCTCCCGCGCACGCTTCATCGCGACCGGGAAGGCTGCCGCTGTTACGAGCATGGCGGCGAATGCCGCAACCCTGAGGCCGAGCCCCCACCCGACCGTGACGAGGCCGACGGCGGCTGCCGACTCGCGCAATTCCACCACGAAGCGCAACCCATTGTTGGCGAGCCAGATGAAGATCCCGCCGACCAGCAGCGGGAGCCCGTACTCGAGGCCTTTGGTGATGGCCTCGCGCGCATAGTGCAGTGGATTACGCCCGAACTCGAGCCGGACCAACGCGATCGCGAGTGAGAAGAGTTGCGCCAGGGTGTAGCCCCACAGCACGTGAACAGCGTCTTCGCGGCCCCATTTGACCAGCGCGACACCCAAGGCTAGGCCAAGAATGGGCCAGGAAATCTGCAGGACGGAATAGGTAGTGGTGTCGTGCTCGGTGCGCGCGCGGTCGGACAGATGGGTCACGATTCCGCGCGAAACGGCATACGCTATGGCCGCGACGGAGAGTTCCGTCGACCAGGGAACTCCCGTCACCACCGGTAGCATGAGCACGATCACGACGGTCGCTAGGGGATGCACCGCCAAGCACCATCAACTCCGTGTCGAGAAGGGATTGCCTGACAGCCGGCTCGGCCGCGGGATCGTGGTAGCGCATGGTGTAGAGCGTGAACCAGAACGTGGTGGCGACGTAGGCCAACTCCTGCACGGCCACGATGAGGGCAAACACCCCCATCTCCGTCGGCGATAGGAAATGCGTCCAGGCGAGGATCGAGATGAACTGGAACAGGGGTCCCAGAACCTGTGCAGGCAGATAGAGCAGGGTTTGACGGACGAGCATGACGCCTAACGTTTAACGCGCCGATCCAGGAACCGGGTTACATCTGCGGAGAGCTACCTAGCGTTTACGCCAGAACCATGCCGGACGCGCTGCGGCTTTTCGGGAAATCGAGGGTTACGGTCTCGCCTTCGGGCAAGTTCCGCGGCATGGCCTTTGCGGTCGCAAGGCTAGCCGTCCCCGCCAGCCGCCGAACATGTTAACGCTCCCGCATGAAGGTCGAACTCCTCATCGATGAGGCCAATCCCCGCCGCTGGCACGGGCGGCTGGCGGCTGTGCTTTCGGCGTCCGGGCATGAATGCTTTTTCGAGCGTATCCCCGTCCGCTCGCCACGCCAGCCGGCGCTCGATTGGCTTCTATTGATGGACAGGTCCTCCACAGCCGCTCCGATCACGCCCTCGACGCCGTCGGCTTGCCACTTCCAGACCAAACCGGGCGGCCCGTTCTCGCGGATGCGACCATCGATCTGACCGGCTTGCGCGTTT
The DNA here is from genome assembly GCA_037367405.1 of Ottelia alismoides. Classification (NCBI taxonomy): domain Eukaryota; kingdom Viridiplantae; phylum Streptophyta; class Magnoliopsida; order Alismatales; family Hydrocharitaceae; genus Ottelia; species Ottelia alismoides. The sequence continues at coordinate 6,207 of JAZKJV010010785.1, read as the reverse complement.
TCCCTGACGCGGCGCACCATCTCGTGCCGCTCTTCGACGGTCTTCCCCGGCGAAGGCGCCTTGTGGTCAGCTCTGTTGGACGGCCGCGCACCGCGCCTCAGCCTTTACGACCGGGGCACGCAAGCAACGATCCCAATTGGCTGCCGGCGATCGAGGCTCCGCATCAGCTGATGGCGTCCGCCGATCTCGTTATTGCACGCCTCGTGGAGGGGATTGTTCGCGCCGTGAACCGACCGCTGCCGGGCACTCCCGATCCAGGAAACAACCTCAACCTGCTGCGAATGGAGTCTCTGCAGTGCCTGTCCGCACTGACCACAATTGTATCCGGCAAGGCGCAGCGCATACTAGATCGGCTTCTTCATCGCGCGCCACAATGGACTGTGGCCTGGCGCGGTTTTTCCGGTGCTTCATCCCGCCTGCCGGAAGAAAACATCGACCTTTCCATGTGGACGTTTCTCCCCGATGACGGCCGACGCTACTATGCCGACCCCTTTGTCGCCGGCGGAGCGGAGCAGCGCTTTCTTTTCGTCGAGGAGTTCCCCTACACGCACTGGACGCGGCCTGATCTCGGCTGTCGAAATCGATCGGAACGGGCGGGCGATGACCGCACCGCAGCCAGTCCTGGAAGCATCTTTTCACCTATCCTACCCGCAGATCTTTCCTGGATGGCGGAGTGACCTACATGCTGCCGGAAGCTGCAGCCAGCGGAAAGCTCACGCTGTACCGCGCCGAGCGCTTTCCCGACCGTTGGGTGGCGGTTGCCGATCTTCTCCATGAGCGCGTGCACGACGCCACTCTGTTCCAATTCGATGGGGCTTATTGGCTATCTGCCGCGACGGAAGGGGACGGCGCTCATCCTGGGATGCGCTTAGCCTCTATCGCGCGCCGTCATTGCTCGGGCCATGGGCGCCGCACGCGATGAACCCCGTGCTCGTCGATGCATCGTCCGCCCGGCCGGCAGGCGGCCTCTTTTCCTCCGGCGGAGCGCTTTGGCGTCCCGCTCAGGATTGCCGGGGCGGATATGGGGCCGCGCCTTGCCCTCGCGCGCGTCGACACTCTTGCTGCCGACGCCTTTTCACAAGTTGTTGAGCGCACGCTGACGGCGCCGTCCGGCTTCACCGGTTTTCACACCTGGAATCGCGCCTTTGGGCTTGAGGTGATCGATCTGTTCGGCCCCGCGCCGCCTCCCGGCGGCGTAGCTGGCGGACCGTCCTTGCCCGCTTGGCCGAAGCGAACCAATCGGCTAGAAGCAGTCCGTCGGACCCATCCGCCCATAATCCCGACGCCTTTGCCGGCTTAGCACAGTGGTAGTGCACCTGATTTGTAATCAGGGGGTCGCAGGTTCAAATCCTGCAGCCGGCACCACAACTTCCGGGATTTTTTCAGGTTCTGATGGTTGGGTACATCACGCCGTGTAGATGAAGCCTTTGCTCGTGATCGCGCGGCGGCAGGCGCGGTGGATTTCTCGAAGCACTGAGACAGTACCCCCCAAGTCGTCAGCGGAGACGCTGACCGTCACAATGCAAAAAGCCAATCAGGGACGACGTACGCTTGCTGTTGCAGCGCGCCAGATCTGTTCGACTTCGCACCCTCAATGAGCGTTACGATAGGCCTTCGGCGAGAGCACCGTCAACGCGATGATGTACAGGTCGAAGGGAATGGACCAGTTGTCAATGTAATAAAGATCGCATTCGACGCGGGCGCGCATGGCGTCGTCGGTTTCCGTGGGGCCACGAAAGCCGTTCACCTGAGCCCAGCCGGTTATTCCCGGCTTCACATTCAAGCGGCGGGAGTAAGATACGATGCGCTTTTCGTACAGTTGATCGTGGGCAACGGCGTGTGGGCGGGGACCAACGATCGACATTTCTCCGCTGAGCACGTTGATCAGTTGTGGCAGTTCATCGAGATTGTATCGCCGCAAGTACCGGCCCAGGGCCGTGACGCGGCTGTCGTTTGCACTAACCTGCACAATGTGAGGTCCGTCGTCGAGAGTGGTCATTGTGCGAAATTTCCAGATCCGGAATTCATGCGAGTTGAATCCCCGGCGACGCTGGCGGAATAACACAGGGCCAGGACTTGTCGCCTTGATCGCGAGTGCAATCGCCGCGAAAACAGGGGCAAGCAGGACGAGAGCCGTTGCGGCAGCGGTGACGTCGAGCGCACGCTTGGCTGCCACCTGGAACGGGCCTAACGGTGGCGCGGTCAGTGACAGCGCGGTCAACGCATCAAGGCGCGAGACTCGTGCTTTCGAGAAGCGCCCCAGCAGACTGGATGCTCCGAGATGAATGGCGACCGGCATATGCGAACATGACTCGATGATGTGCTGTATGAGAGCGGTTCGCGACCACTCGACGAGGAGGATGATATCGTCGACGTCGATGAGCCGAGCCTTGTCAACTGCGGTTTTCAGAACTCGATCGATGTCTTGAGAACTTTCGGCGTTCTCGACTCCACTCGGCAGCGTCTGCGTTGCGACGATGCGGATCCACCCAGGACGACCACTCACGTCCGACTGCACGCGGCGGATTTCATCTTCGGATCCGAGAAGCATAACGCGCCGGGGAGTTAGACGCTTTGCAGAAATGAGTGACTGCAGCACACTCCTCGTCAAGACCGATGTCGCCGTCAACGCACCCAGGCCGCCCAAATAGTACAGCACGAGCATGCCGCGTGACGCGAGTTCCGTCGACTTTGTGAGAAAGCCTACTACTGCGAGTCCGAGAAACGCAGTATTCCAAACAATAAAGGTGCGTTCGAAATCCCGGCGACCGTCCAGATACGCCTGAACCGTATACTCTTCGCGGAAAACGAAAGGCAATGTGTAGGCCAATCCCGAAATGCCGGCGATCGCAACGTAGCTGTGGACGGGCCCTACATCGCCATACGCAATCCAATGATAGCCGGCACCCACTGCGATCGCCATGCACAGGATGACGGCGACCTCGAATGCGAAAGCGGCCATCGCAAAGCTGCTTCGTCCCAGTCTCGTCGGGAAGAGTTTTCCCCCGTCCGTGCCGGCATGACTGTCAAAGCGGATGCTCACCTCTTGCCTTCCTCCAGACGCCAGTTAAACCGGGGCTGACAATTTGTGTTCTCTTCAACACGACAAGCAAAGCCTGCGTGCCAGAGTGGTTAAGGCGCGCAACGTTATGATCCGCCTCTGTGAGCCTTCGCATGACGATCCAACATTTAACTAATTGTTAAGGAATGGCTTGCATTGGAATGACCTAGATTGAACCATCTGCCATTGCTTCATGGGAGATGTTCATGAAATCTGCGTTGGTTTGTGGAGCTGGTGGATTCATTGGCTCGCACCTCGTTAATCGGCTGCGAGCCGAGGGCTACTGGGTAAGGGGAGCAGACCTCAAGTATCCAGAGTTCGCTGGAACGAAGGCCAATGATTTTATCATTGCAGACCTTCGCGACCAGATGAGCTGCTTGCGCGTCATCGATAGACATTTCGACGAGGTTTATCAGCTTGCCGCCGACATGGGTGGGGCTGGTTATATTTTTACCGGCGAGCATGATGCCGCCATCATGCATAACTCGGCTACAATCAATCTAAACATTCTCGAAGCTTGCAAAAACCGCGCGATCAAGAGGATTTTTTATTCGTCGTCAGCATGCATTTATCCCGCGCATAATCAGACCGATCCTAACGATCCTTTCACTCGCGAAGACAGCGCATATCCGGCGAACCCTGATAGCGAGTATGGATGGGAAAAGCTCTTCAGCGAGCGCCTCTACATGTCATACGGACGCAACTACGGTATGGAGTGCCGTATCGCCCGTTATCACAATATTTTTGGCCCAGAAGGAACCTGGACTGGCGGGAAGGAGAAGGCGCCCGCCGCGCTGTGTCGTAAAGTTGCGATGGCTGGGCCCGGTGACCAAGTCGAGATCTGGGGCGACGGCAGGCAAACACGCTCTTTCCTTTACATTGATGAATGTATTGAGGGGACACTTCGCCTGATGCGGTCCGACGTCCGTCAGCCGATCAACATCGGCTCGGACGAGATGGTTACGATCAACCAACTGGCCGAGCTTGTAATGGAGATCGCAGATAAGCCACACGCACTCAAGCATATCACCGGCCACTCGGCGTTCGAGGGAGGACCTCGCACAACGATCTGGCCGAAGAGCTGTTGGGATGGCGTCCGACAGCTCCACTGTCGGCAGGCCTTAAGAAAACATACCAGTGGGTCGAGGCCCAAGTGCTCCTGCAACGCGGGTCGAATGCACGCCCGCTGCCCAGCACGGTCCAACATAGCACTGCCGCAGAGTGAGCGGCTCCGAAGAGGGTAATGCCGCCTCCCTGAAACGCTAGCCACTATTCCAAGCGTATCGCGCGGCGCGGTTTCGGAGTGTTGGACAATGGTATCAGACGTTGTTGAAACGAGTGCCAACCCGCAAGATCTGCGGCGCGTCACGGTTCTTGGCGTTCCAATCAACGTTGTGGATATGGATACCGCGGTTGCCACGATTTCCAGATGGGTTGCGCAAAAAAAGACCCGATATGTATGTGCGCCCGACGTCTACAATGTCGTCAGCGCTCAAGACAACGAGCGCCATTTGGCCGCTCTCCGCAAAGCTGATCTCATTATTCCCGACGGCACACCGCTGACCTGGGTCATGCGGCTGCGCGGGGAAAAGATCAAGCATCGGGTATGTGGTCCGGATCTTATGATGGCGGTCTGCAAGCATTCAGCGCCACAAGGTTGGTCGCACTACTTTTTTGGCGGTGCTGAAGGCGTTGGCGAGGACCTCGCAACGACCCTGGTTCGGAATTTTCCGGGGCTCAGAATAGCCGGCGTGGAATGTCCACCGTTCCGACAGATGAGCGAGCCTGAGATTGCATCATCGATCGAGCGTATCAATAATGCTAATCCAGACATCGTTTGGGTTGGTCTCGGCTGTCCAAAGCAGGAATTATGGATGGCGGAAAATCGTGCGCGAATCAAGGCAGCCGTGCTCATTGGAGTGGGTGCAGCCTTCGATTTCCACACAGGCCGCGTTCAGCGAGCGCCACTCTGGATGAGAAGAAATGGACTCGAGTGGCTCCATCGATTGGCGTCTGAACCGCGCCGCTTGTGGCGCCGCTACTTGATCTCTGCGCCCCGCTTCCTCTTTGCGAGCTTTGCAGAAACCTTACGCATGAACATCCGCACGGAACGGCACTGATCAAATCGGGGCAGCGGACGCGCGCTTGGTCGCGCTCAGAGGCGATCGTGACCATCACCGGTAGTTGTTTTCAGCCATCCACTTTCTGATGCGCCTAGCCTTTGTGAACCGATTTGTTCTCCGAGCCATTTTGCCCAGAAGGGTCCTTTCCCTCCAGCTGCCCTTACACCAGTGGGCTCCATAAGCTTCGGGATAATCTTGAGCCGAAACCGGATAGCCCCTAATGCGAGGGTGAAAAAGCTTCTGTTCGGGGGTCAGCAAACCTTTCGCCTTGGCCCGGTGCACTGCCAGAACCTGCGTCAGCATGTCGGGTCCTGTCTGTTCCTCGATCCCGATTCACCGCGGGCCTCGCTTCTCGGACGCGCACAAGACACTCCGAAACGACCAGATCCCAGAACGGATGACCCGCCTCCGAAGCCATGACTGAGTTACAAACTTTATCCAATCCAGAATAGCAGTTGGTCGGGTCGTCACTATTCCATGATACCGGCAATACAAGTGAATAGGCAGCAAACTCGTTGAGACTTTTCAAAACTTGGTAGTCGGTGTCGACGTACCACCCGCCCTCTTCCTTCAAGAAAAGATATCGTGCGATGTCCGCTCGCATGACTCCATAGGGCAGGCCTCTCACCAGATCGACCTGCTTTTCTAGATGCCTCTCAAGAGGCCATCGACTTCCTGGTCACGCCAGATCTTTATCTTCCAATCCGGATGCAGCTTCTCAAACTGCTCAAGGTTCCACTGCTCGTCTTCCGGCAGAACTCGATGAGGCGTTGTTAAATGAACAAGCTTCGGGATGGTCAATGGAGGTTCCCTTTACATTTCTTACAGATCAGGACACGACTGCAATTTACGAGGCCAATACTCTGCCTCTCCGTTATCAATTAAATTTAACCTTTATCTTTCTGACCTAAGCCCCGCTCAATTTTGATCAGCAAAATGGCATAAAATCTATATCACGCAACGCATCATCGCGCATTAGTCAACGCGATTAAAGTGGCATGAACGCCTCTAAGGGCAAAGGCA